>CM061142.1:535855787-535883997 GCA_030789695.1 Scilla litardierei
TGCAGGAAATATGTGCCAATTAGGGGCCATATGGAGAGATCTTAGCTCAAATAGGTGAAAGGAGTAAAGACGGGGAGTCAATTGGTGCAAGGGAGAAGATTTTGTGATCAACTGCCACCCACGCGGCCGCGTCACCATATCTCACACGACCGCGTCAAACTGCCCAAGAAGCAACATCTATGTGATCGCGTCAATTACCACCAAATGGCTGTGTTAGAAGACGTAAAGATTGAAGAAAAAGATTGAAGATCATAGACTTTCGCGGCCCACATGGATGAAGTTGACGCGGCCGCGAATTTACCACGAAGTGAGCAGAACGACACGGCCAGGGCAAAAGAAAACACGGTTGTGTGACCGTTTTCGTCGCGGCCGCGTCTCTATTGATGTGATCGCGTCGCTAAAGCCTCAAATCCCACTTGTGCAAAGGAACGACGCGACCGCGTCATTTCTGACACGGTCGCATCGGACCAGTTTTCTGAGGCGGATAGGGCGGAAACTGGGGGCTATTTTGGTCTTTTGGGCGTGTGTATATAAGTGCCCCTTCATTCTCCTACAAGGGGAATTCTTCTTTTAGCCATTTTCTGTTAGTTTCTAGGGTTTTGGGCAAGTTTGTATGGATTCTAAACTCTTTTATTTCGTTATTTTCATTGTTCTAATTTATGCTTAGTGTAATACTTTATCTTTGTTTAATAGAAATTTCTCCCTTTGTTATCATTGCCTTGTTTTATCATATATTGGTGTTCTAATCTGAATCTATGGCTTTGGATGCCTACCCATTGCTAGAAACCCCTTCTATTGCAATGGGTAGTGAGTAGTTTTCTTCTAGGGCAATGGGATAAATCCCATTGGATTAGGGCCATGGATTGAACTAACTAATTGATTTAATTGCTGGGCTAGTTGAGATTGGGGGTACATTGGGATGATTATTATCATTGTAAATTCGACCCCCTCCCTTCAGTGCGATTGGATTGGCCACCGACCAAAAGTCGGGACTAATCTGGGGATCCGATCCCTATGATGATCCGTACTATCGGTGTGACTGACCACCAACGAGCATCGATTAAGAGCTCTCCCAATGTAGGTCTAATCCCGAATGCCACTGTGGGCGGGATGAATATTGGGGATATTTGTCGAGCGTAATGCGCCCAACATACACCGATGCATTGGAGAACACTGACATCAGTGTAGGTTGGGTTGGCATATCATTGCATCGCGATAGCGGGGGGTAGGACATGACATAAGTGAATAACATATCATGCATCACGACAGTGGGGGATAGGTGAATGCCCTTAGGTCACACGACCTCTTCCGAGTCCCAATGAACCCGTCAACCGGATGATTACTAGTTTAACCCTAATCTCAGGCAAATGGCAGGGATTTCCCACATCCTAGAGCTTTTATCCTTTGATCCACACTCTTTCTACTATTCACCAGCCAATCACTGACACTATCGTGTAGCTTTCATTCGGAGACCCATAAAACCGATACTCATTGACCGCCTTGGGGAGCGATCAGTCAATGAGTATCCGGAGTCTCAGTGACTACTCGGGACTCGGGAGATGACAAGAAAAAACATTAGAGGGGGTGAATAGTGTTTATGAAATTTAAAACAAATCCTTTGAGTTTCTACCTAAGATTTAAACTTGAGTGAGCATGATGAATCTTAATCAACAATCCAGTAAATAATGTATGAAGTGAAAAATAAAGAGTTGCAAGATAATAACACAATCACAGAAAAGCAGTCGTAAACAACAGAATTTTATCTTGGTTCAGTCACCCTTGCGACCAACATTGAGCACCCAAGTCCTACTTGGAAAAATACACTAATAACTTCTCAACCAAGAGAATTACAAGCACATCAACTCTTGAGGATTTCAACTTACAACTCTTTGAGGATTTTCCAATACCTCCACACTTGATGATTTCCAAATTAACAACCTTTCTCACAACCACATGTAAGAATATACTTACAATTATTTGTTGAATATAATTACATATAGCCCGAAGCTCTTGTGAAAGATACAAGGCTATAGAAAAGTTGATTTCAAAATGATTGAATTTTAGGCTTTTGGAGATCAATGATTGGCCAATAAAAGGAAGAAAATCTTTTGAGCAAAGACCAAAGTAAGATGGTTTACTTCTAAAATCTTTGGAGCACAAAAATAATTTTTCTCTTAAAAAAATTGATTATGCATTGTGAGAAATAAATTATGAACAACCCTTTATATATAGAGTGAAAATGGGATCAAAACTATTTACCAAAACATTTCTCAAACGGTCAAAACACTAGTTGAAATATCTCGTTATAAGCCAAACACTAGTTAGTAGTCCACTAGAGTAGTCCACTTAGTTGACTAATGGCTCAGGCAATCGACTAGGTTGAAGCTTCAACTCAACTAGCTTAAACATGTCAAGAGGGTCTGTTCTCTCTGTATCATTTAGTCGACTACAGTCACGCGATTAGCTCATGAGTTAGTCGACTAGTTCATGTACTCTAGTCGAGTAGATTGACATTTTGCAAGCCAATGATTTCTAAATTTAGCTAGTCGACTGAGTGAATGTTCTAATCGACTAGTCCACCAATAAAACATTGTTTTTAAAGATTAAATGTTTTCAAAAATATTTTAAATCATTTCGAAAACATTTGCTATAATTTTCTAAGTGTGAGAGAGCTTCAATTAAGGCTTTAACATTCTAATTAAGATAAATAAAATTTTACATCAAATGTAAATATTACTTTGAGCTTTTTGATGTGGTTTTGAACCTTTGAACTCATTGTCTTGATTTCCTTCAGTGATATGCCTTGGTCAAACTCACTTAACTTTGAGTGCTCTTTGATTTGATTTATACTTTCATACCTACACTCGTTGATTATTAGATGACATGTTTCCTCATCATCAAAACGTATATGGGGTGACTCAGTACTCAACAGAGATAACACTATTTTTGTAGGAATTGGTGGGTTTGGGTGTTTGACACATAAGAGTTTCAAACCCATTCCAAAGGCACAAATAACTCAAGATGATACACAATGAGGGGACCTTGCCAAGGATCAGTTTGGCATTTGCTACAAGCTTCCAACCTGGGGTGTTAATTAAGACAAATAAAAATTTACATCAGATATAAATATTACTTTGAGCACATTATCTTGATTTCCTTGAGTGATATGCCTTGTTGAACTGACCTAACTTTTGGTGCTCTTTGATTTGCTTTATACTTTCATACCTACACTCGTTGATTATTAGATGACATGTTTGCTCATCATCAAAACGTATATGGGGTGACTTAGTACTCAACAGAGATAACACTATTTTTGTAGGATTTGGTTGGGTTTGGGTCTTAGGTATTACATGTTTGACATAGAAGAGTTTCACTACCCCTTCCAAAGGCACAAATAACTCCTAATGATACACGGAGAGGGGACCTTCCCGAGGATCAGTTCGACATTTGCTACTGTTGGGAGATGTAAGCCCTCGAGGCAATTTATCTCTGTGCAATTGTACAAAAATCTTGTTCAAAATTACAGTAAGATGTATGGTAAGAATTTATCTAAGTTAAATCATAATGTAGTTATCATTAGAAACTTAGGTAAAGTCCCGAGACTTAATGCAAGGTCAAAATGTATCGAGATGAGGATCTCGATCATAGAGAAATGCTTGATCGTTAGTAGCATAAGTCTAGAAACATTCGTGGTTGTAGAAGTTTCAAGAAAAAGATATCGAAACATCGGATAGACCATTGTGTCTTAGTCTTCACCGTGTAGCGGTGACGATGATCTCATGATCATTTGACTTGGCGAATACGAAGAAGAAACACAAGTGTTCATTGGAGAATAAGTTCACTGAAAGACCCAACAAGAGTTATCATATGGTTATGATTGACCAATCTGTCAATGATAACTCTTAGTGATGATAGGCAAGTTGGTCTTTTGACTTGAGGTCATTGTACGAACCTGTATGTGAACGGTGTCATTTAGATCCCTAATGTAGCTTCGAGGCAAGGCCTGTCGAAAGGTCTTTGGTTGGGTAACATTTGAAGCGTGCGAGGAGAATAATGACCAAGATAGGATTCATCTCTCCCGGTCAATGGGAGTTAGTGTCGTAGTGTTAGTTCGATCTTTAGTGAAAACTCTGGCCAGAGTATGTTGGAAGATGTCCAACATTATTTGACTAAAGATCGATGGAGACTAACCGGTTTCGAGCTATTGGGGTTGACAGTTTGACTGAACCCTAGGCTTGAATCAAACGGCATAGTTTTGACGAAGAGACCAAAAATGTGGTATTCATCACGGACACAGTTAGGGTGATCCCGACAATACTCATGTCAATAAGTTAACCACATAAGTATGATACTGAAATAGGGACAGCGCCTGCTACTCGCGGTTATTGCTGTCTGGGGCTTCGAGCCCCACTTGTAGTAGGGTCAGGCTGTAGGGTCTCACACAGAGTGCGACCTTCGTCAAGTAATAGGTAGAAGGAGAATAAGCATTATATGCAATGGATAGAAAACTGCAAAGAGTTTGCAGTTAGACTCTGCATTCAGGATGAATGATCCTGAGTGCAAGTAGGAGATTTTAAGCTTAGATGAGGACAATTTTGCATATGATGCAAAATGATATTGTGTCTTAAATTGTTTAAGGCCATATTTAATAAAATAATCGTGAGAAAAATGTTACCTAGATGATGGGATCGTCCCGGTTTAAATCAGGTTTGAACGGCGTCCAAAACGGACGTCAAATGCACACGATATAGCCAAAAGGCCTATAAAAGAGTTTTATAGGCAGACCCCCGGCCCATTGGGGTTGGTACATGCTGCCAGCCAAAAGGAAACGAGGAGGGCACCCTCTAAGCTGGGTGCCCGCGCCTGCAATGTGGGTGTGGGCCCGCACCTGCCAAGAGGGGCGGGCGCCCGTGCCTGCTTTGCGGGTGGGTGCACGTGCCCTCAAGCAGCGGGCGGGGCCCGCCTACATGCAGCTCCAACATGGAGGTGCGTGCACTGCACATTCCTCGAGGTGCATGCGCTGTATGAGCCTCACGCGCGGGTGGGCCCCACCAAACCCTTGGGCTGCGTGCAGAAAAGTGGCGGCTGGACTTATGCGAAACTTGTGATTTTTGGCTGACTTTGGAGCCTCGTTTGAGGGGTCAAACGAACTCCAAATGACTCACCGTTTTTTCATACGCGTTCACTGTTCAGTGCTCTTCGATTTGATAGGTTGTACCAAATGTGAAGCTCAATGATGAGAAAGTTAAAATTCATAGAAGTTTTGCCTTTCGTTAAAGTAAACTAACTTGAATCTTTTAAACTCCAAACCTTTAGTCCCACATCAGATGTGGAGTAAAGGGGAGGGGTCAGCCGCCTATATAAATAGAGGCATGCTCCCCTCCTCTAAACTCGTCCCAAGCTCTAGATCTGAGCGTCACTCAAAAAGTTTGGAGCACGCTCGGATCTAAGCTTAAAATAAATATTTTCTCTTCTCCCTATATTTCTGCCTTACCTGAAGGGCTCTAGCAAAGCCACGAACGGGCACGGATTCGATCCGGAGTCTTGGCAAAGGATCCACTCAAGTGAAACTTTCTTCGGTGCGTGGTTGGCTCAATGACAAGGGGGTTGCTCACCTCGGGACGTGTTGCGGTTCGGGAAGCAGTTCAGCTCGGAATGGGGAGCGGCTCGGGACGTGGTTCGGTACACCTTGTCGGTGCAAGCAAGGTTCTGGGTATGTAGTTTAATTAGGCATAGTATTTATAATATTGATGTAGCTTAGATCTATCTTGGGGTGGTCAGACCCACCTCAAGATAGTATAGATCCTGTCTAGGGTGTAGAAACACTTAGAGCTTTTCTTTAAATAGTTTAACAGATTCTTTTCTGCTGCTTTTCTTTTTTCCTCTATCGTCCGTCCGACATAGGATGTGCATAGAAATGTGCCCTAAGGGTCCCTTAAAATCCAATAGCTACAAGTTTCCAACCTGGGGCATGTCCTTTGATCTAATGCATGTGGATTTGCATTCAATTTTCAGATGTTTCAGCTACCAATTTTTGTTGGGAAAACAATTGCCCATCTATTATCAAGTGTCCATTAGGCATGGTGGCCCGCTACCAGGCCCGCCAGGCCCAATCAATGGGCCGGCCCAAGCTGGGCCTAGCGTCGTTGATCAGTTCGTAGGCAAAGCCCGCGCCGACGCCAGGGTCGAGCTTCTGCTGATTTTTCGGCCTGCCAAGCCAGGCCGGCTTGGCCTACGGACGGGCCCAAGCCGGTCCGTGGCCCGATGGGTAAAGGGCCCAGGCCGGCCCAGTTATCTTCTTTAGATCGTTGTGCCTCCAGGCGCGTGATGGGACCGGTCATTTGACTATTTCCAATGGTTAAATGGCCGTTGGGAATGGTCAAATGGCCGTTGTGAATGGTCCCCAAGGCCCCCATGGGCTTTTGTGGTCTTTAAAAGTCATTTTGTGGGTTTTTTGGCCTTTTTACACCCAAAAAATTCCAATAAATTTCTCCACACCCCCTCTCGTTTTCTTCACAACTCTCATACACTCTCATACACTTTATCGGGTTCAAGCTATTAAGTCTCAGCTCTCTGGGCCTTGGCTGGCTCTCAAGCAACTAGCAATCTCAACTCTCTGTCAATTAGCAAGCTCCATGCGCTCTCAAGCTCCGTCTGCTCTCTACTGGACTCGTAACTCTGCAATCAGGTTTCTTTTAGTTTTAATTTATTTATAAATTAGCACAATATCCAAACCAAACGACCGTAGAAATGTTTACACAAATTTTAATAACACAGAGGAATATGACAATTTTACGAGGATAATGTGCAATCCTATAGAAACACCGGACTTTGTTGATATGTCACAAACTGAAACAAAGGACTGGTTCGATAGTAATAATCCTAGCCCAGAAGTATTTGGTACACTGGATTATACTTCTTCTGCATAGACTTCTCTGCACACGCTTCTACTCATGCACAACGTACTAATCTTGAGGTTAACACTTCTACACAAACAATCCCAACCCAGAGCACGAATGTTTGTGGTTTGGTAACACTTTACCCATGAAACTGTGCCTGTCAAAATCGACGAGTGTGCAGTTTGCAAAATCTATAGAGCAAATTTTAATTGCAGACCTTCTAACAGCATAACACGCTTTACGAGACACATAGAATCTCACGAAAAAAGAAATTTTAAGTAGCATATTTAAACTTATCTGCTTCTTCTTCCTCTCTACCTAATTTCTCATATTCTGCTGAGATAATAAGAAAAAAGATGGGAAAAGCTTCGAATTAGAAAAGTTTTACCAAGTGACCCTTAACCATGCATTTAGAAGAGTGCCTAAAACACTCTTAGAAGAGATACTATGTCATATTTTCCTGATGGAAAACCAAAATTGCTGCAAACTTAAATTCTTGAATAGATTTAACATCCAACATATAGATAACAAAATGGGGCGCTTCTTATTTATGTGTTACATCTCATTGCATAGATCATGATTACACTCTTAACAAGATGATTATAGGATTTAGAATGTTAGAGCATACTCATACTAGTGGTTCCATTTCTACTTTGATAATGTCTATTGTTCATGATCTTAATATTTCTGAAAAAAATTCATTTACTTTTGATAATGCTTCTAACAACAATAATGCAATTGTTTATTTAAAAAGACAACTGAACCCTAGGCGGGATGTGTTGTTATTTCATCAATGATGTGCCTGTCACGTCTTGAACTTGATAGTACAAGATGGACGGAAATTTGCTTCTGTTTATTTAGAAAAAGTTAGGAACATTATGCTATTAATCCATATTTCTAGCACTAGGAGACATCAGTACAAACAACTGTGTCGTACTAGCCAAAGACCTTACATAACCTTTAGATTTAGTGTTCAACATAGGTGGAAATCAATGCATCTAATGATGTGTTCCATGCTTAAAAATAGAGATCAGCTTACTGATTTTGCAAGTACACACCTTGCATTTGACACAGACTATGACATTAGTGAATATGAGTGGATAACTATAGAACAGCTTCGTGAATTTATTGAGTTTTTTTACTGCTACAAATAAACTTTTTGGTGTGTACTACCCAACATCAACTTTATGCTTAGGAACAATTAGTTTTAATTTTGGAAGTTTTAGTAAAGTATAGACCATGTTGACCCTAATACTGCTCTTCTGCCTATGATAGCAAACATGTAGAGAAAACTAGCGAAGTATTGGAATCTTGTTCCTATGCTTTACTCTTTAGCTAAGCTTTTTGATCCACTTATTAAGGAGGAAGTTGTAATTGGGTTATTAGAATCCTATTATGAAAACATGAGATTTCCCTTAGATGAACATATAGCTATGTTTAAAACTAGCTTAAGAAACCTTTTTGCAACTTATGAGACTAGATTCGGTAGGTCTTCAAATACTTCTTTTGTGCCTGCTACTACTTCTTCTTCAAGTAGGATCTGATAGATTTTAAGGAAGAATAAATAAAAAAACATTAGAGACAGATAGTTCATCTAGTGAATTGTCGAAGTATTTAGTTAACTTTTACTGATGCAGAAAGGGATGATGAGAATTTTGATACTCTGACCTGGTGGAAAGGGTATGAATCTGGGTATCCAATTCTTGCCATCATGGCTCGTGATTTGTTAGTAGTCCATATATCTAATGTTGCGTCGGAGTTTGTTTTTTAGTGTAGGTGGTCGCGTTCTGAGCGACAAGAGGTCAAGGCTGAAGTAAGATATAGTTGAAGTGGCAGTTTGTGCGAATGATTGGTTCCATGCTTAAAACTGCTCGAAAGATAAAAAGGACCTTTCTGAAGACTCTGACGAAGAAGAGACACACGATGATTGATTTTCATTTCTTACTTGTCTTATCATTTCTTATTTGTATTAGCGTTCTTTTTTGGCCATTTTATGAGGGGTAAGTTCGGCCGACTTAAGTCCACCCTCAAAAAAATTTAATTAATAAAATTTAAAAGTTCAACCATGGACCTTCGAGAATTTGGTGATTAAATACTTTTTTCCTGTATCTATTTAGCAATAAAAGAAGTTAAATTTTCCTTATTTTTAAAATTTTATATACTTACAAAATACTATCTATTTGTAATTTTTTTATAAAATACTATACTGTTTAAAAATAACTATTTTTAAAATTTTATAATATGCGTAAATGTTTTATAATATTTTTTCATTTTTTCATTTTTAAAAGAATTTTTAAAGAATTTTTAAGTTTTTTAAGTTTTTTAAATTTTTTAAATTTTTTTTAATTTTTTTTAATTTTTTTAAATTTTGCGGGAAGCCTGGGCCCGGGCAGCTAGGCCCGGGCCACGGGCTGAGCTTTTCAGTGTTTTCCCCTCCCGGGCCAGGTCAACTCGACCCGTGCCAAATAGTCAAACGGGCCGGCCCTGCCCGTGACCCGATCAAAGCCCGACAGCCGAATCGGGCCGGACCATTGGCCATCTTGAAATATATTATAAGCACTTTACAATTACCATCTCATAATCTTAACTACTGATAACAATATTATTAGTGGTTGAGAGAATATCTCCTGAATGGTTGAGAGAATATCTTGATAACAATATTATTAGTGGTTGGGAGAATATCTCCTGAGAATGGTTGAGAGAATATCTCCTAAATGGTTGAATCATCTTGTATAAATATTCACTCACTTCGATTAATAAAAGTATGCAATTGTTTATTACATATCTTGGTATCAGAGCTACAACATTCCTTGGCCTACACAAAAATCACAAAACCTGTTTGTCCCCATGGCAGCAGAATTTCCTTCTCAACTTCCCAATCCACATGAATCAATAAAACCCTTCACCATTGTTCATCTCTCCAATATCATAAAACTCACCCCGACAAATTACATCACTTGGAAGCTTCAGATCAAGGCCACTCTTGAGGGCCATGATCTGTTTAAATTTCCCATTCCGGAGGCCACCATCACCAGTTCGGCCGACCCACCTCGATCGATCCCAAATCCGACGTTTCTCTCATGGAAACGCCAAGATTTCTCCTCTACGGTGTCGTTCTTGGCACCCTTTCCTCTTCGGTCGCCTCCTTGGTAACCCAAACTCAGAATACACACGAACTTTGGGATCTCCTATAGCGCACCTTTGCGAAAGCCTCCCGTGGGCATGTCAAACAATTGAAGGAGAAGCACCGGACTGCTGAAAAGGGCTCCCTCACCATCATCGACTACATGCACTCCTTGAAGGGCACTGTCGATCTTCTTGCCTGGATTGGCAACCCGGTTCACTTCGGAGACTTCACCGACAATGTGTTGCAGGGTCTTGATGAAGGTTACAAACCCGTGATCGACGGTGTCAATGCCCGGGACACCCCGATCTCCTTTGAAGAGCTTCAAGAGAAGCTAATCCAACGCGAGATTGCTGTCAAGGTGGAGCAGCAGCCTAGCCCAGGTCCTGCGATGGCACTACATGCTTAGTCCTGCCCCGCCAGTCAACGACCACGCTTTGGCCCTTCTTTCGCTGCTTCTTGGTCGTCACTCGGTTCGGCTTCCAATCTGTCCTTTATCCCGCCCACTCGACCTTGCTCCCAAACTCCCACCAAGCCAATTCTTGGCCGGTGTCAGTGGTGCAAGACCCATCGCCATGTGCTCACCCAATGTCCTTCCTTCCACTCCCAGCATCCCAATCTTTCGGTCCCGTCCTCGAACTGCTTTCCTGCCCCCACCCACCACCCAACCCCCAGGCTAACTCCCTCTCTACTGTGCCTCATCCTAACCAATGGCTTGTGGATTCCGGTGCCTCCCACCACGTCACAAATGACCTAAACACTCTCTCTTTGCACTACCCGTATAATGGACCTGATGCACTGTTTATGGGTAATGGTACAGGTTTGACAATTAAACATTCTGGATCTCTTTAGCTTGATGAATTCTCCTTGTCTAATGTTCTTTATGTTCCTTCGATGTCAAAAAATATCGTATCGGTTTCTCAATTCACCAAACAAAACAAATATATATTGTTTTCTTATCTGATTATTTTCTTGGGAAGGAACTCAAAACGGAAACAACAGTACTTAAGGGTCTTTGTGTTGATGGCCTCTATTTGTGGCCTTCCTCTCCTCCGACCGCCCATCATCTTCATGTCTCTCCTTCAGTCACTTGGCACCACAAATTAGGTCATCCATCTTCTGCTATTTTCAAGTTCATCCAGAAGAATTTTAATTTAGGATTTTCTGATTTTCTACATGCTGATTGTAACTAGTGTCATATTCAATAAAAGTCATAAACTTCCGTTTTCTGAATCAACTCTTGTGTCAACTTATCCTTTGGAAATAATATTTTCTGATGTCTAGACATCCCCTATTTTATCCACTGATGGTTTGCGTTACTATTGCATATTTGTTGATCACTTTACTCGCTATATGTGGTTTTATCCCAGGAAACAAAAATTTGACACGAAATTGATTTTCATAAAGTTTAGGACTCTTGTTGAAAATTTCTTCAAAAATAAAATCAAAATCCTTTATACCGACAATGGCGGTGAATATATTGGCCTTCGCCCTTTCCTTAGTTCAACTGGCATTAGCCATCACACAACCCCTCCCTACACGCCGGAGCACAATGGGCTCTCGAAACGTTGTCACCGGCATATCGTGGAAACTGGCCTTTCCTTGCTCACCCATGTCGGAATGCCACTCACGCATTGGCCACTTGCCTTAACCACAGCCGTTTACCAGATCATTCGCCTTCCCACACCTATTCTTGCCCATGCCTCGCCTTTTTTGAAACTTCTTAACAAGGAACCAGATTATCACCAGCTTAAGAGTTTCGGGTGTTTATGTTTTCCTTGGTTACGACCGTACACTAACCATAAACTGGATCCCAGGTCTATTATGTGTGTCTTGGCAAGTTACGCGTCCGATCAGCACGCCTATCAATGTCTTGACCCGAAGACCGGCCACATCTACACCTCCCGACATGTTCGTTTTTTCGAATCGAAATTCCCATATCCCTCTCTTGTGGGGTCTCCTGACCCGACCCCAATAGCCAGCGATGATTGGGTCCATTTTTAGGTTCCTCAAAACCAACTAAGCCACCAACCCGGGTCAATCCAGGTCCACTCCCCTGCAGCTTCCCAACCTGACCACACCTCCTCCACCAACACCACAACTCTAGCCGATTCTCCTGGGCCCAATCCAGCCACCCCACAAATTTCAACTACTCCCCCAAACCATCCTCACCTACTTTCTGAGTCGTTTTCTCCACAAAATCCCACCAAACTCCATACTTCACTCCCCCTAAAGAAACCGGCCCAAATCCCTCTCACATCCCATAAATCTCGGCTTCCCTTCCCTCATCCCATCCAACCACAACCCCAAACTCCACTCAGCCTGCTGCACCTCCATGCAAAACAACATCCCTACACCCTCAACGCACAAACCTCGCTAACCTACCTTCTCCAGGCATCGTTACCCGTTCTAAAAACAACATAACCAAACCATTCTCCAAACTAAATCTCCATGTTCAAACCAACCCCCACCTTGAACCTAAAACCATAACACAAGCCTTGAAGCAACCCGAATGGCGGGTGACGATGCAGCAAGAATTTGACGCTCTCCACCACAACCAAACGTGGGTTCTAGTGCTTGCCTCCTCCGACCAAAACTTGGTGGGCCGCAAGTGGGTGTATCGTGTAAAATACAATCCCGATGGCACCATCGACCGGTACAAAGCACGACTTGTGGAGAAGGGCTTCCATTAACACCTCGGCTGGGATTATACCGAAACCTTCAGCCCGGTTGTCAAGCCCGTCACAGTTCGTGTGGTGCTGACCCTTGCAGTCCACCATGGCTGGTCCTTGAAGTAGTTGGATGTCAACAATGCCTTTCTCCAAGGCACTCTACATAAAGAGGTTTATATATGTCAGACTGTAATGACTGGTTTTCATGTATCTGGATTTATTATATTATATTATATGTTTTGGTGAATTTTCTCCTTATGTGTGGTTTTCGTCTCCGTAGCTTTCATTTTCGATCGTTTCGTCGTATTTTCTAGCTTCTTCCTTAGAATCGTCGATTTTGGAGTAAGTCATTCGTGACGGGCTTCATATCAGTCATATCTTATTGTTAGATCAAGCCTAGGAGTCTTAGGAATCGATCCCGGAGCTTCGCGCTCCATTTTGAAACTTTTGGTGCTCATTAGCCGGTGTAAGAAGGGGCACCGACCGACTAGATGACGATCCAGTCGGTCGGAAAACCTTCTTGAACCGACTAGTTGACTTTCTAAATTTCTCAGGAGTTACTGTTTGTCGTTAGTCGGTCTAAGAACGTTGGTTGACCGACTAGGTTGCAAACTAGTCGGTCAGCAATGCTTCTTTGACCGACTAACTCATTAACTATTTTTGGTACTAGTTACTGTTCATTCTTAGTCGGTCTAAGAACGTTCATCGACCGACTAGATGTCAAACTAGTCGGTCAGTAGTTGTTCTTTGACCGACTAAATCTAAATCCTATTTTTGTACAGGAGTTACTGTTTGGACTTAGTCGGTCTACGTTGGTCAACCGACCGACTAGTTACCAAACTAGTCGGTCAGTGGTTGTTCTCTGACCGACTAATCAGTGTCGAAACCCTAATTTCTGGGCAGCCGCCAGCCCTTCCTATTTAAACCCCTCCCAAACGTTTTCTTCTTCATCTTCTTTAACTCTAAACCTAATTTCTCCCCCATTGAGCCCCCTACTACCTCAAACCCTTATTCCTTCATCCCAAGCCCAAAATCCATCATCCAAACCCTCACTTAACACATTCTACCTCTCATCTTCCTCAAACCTTCATCAAATCCCCCAAAATCACCCAAAACCCTATTTTTCCAGATTTTCCCCATCTATTCCAGATCTGAACCCTAGGTTCCCCGGAGCGTTTCTTCCGTTGACGTGCTTGCTCGGCATCATTCTTTCGCTTCCTATACGGTAATAATCGATCTCTTAATGTTTTCATAACCCGTTGTGTTTTTGTGAAACCCTAATGAAATGAATGTTATTTTGGTGATGGTTTCTCCATAACAGCGACTTTCCCGTAGATTAGCGTCCGTGGGACGAACCCTCGTTGATCGTCATCCTCGGTGCTAGGCAAGTGAAACTTGCCACTTAGGGTTTTGGGCCATGTTTTAGGCCATTTGCTTGTTGTAGGCGAAAAAGAGACTAGGCGACGAAATGATACTCGCCTAGGCGCAAATTTAGGAACTAGCTTGACAACGAAGCTAGATCCGACATTTATCATGTTGCACAATTACCATGTCATGTTTAATTTCCATTAACGGTACGCAAATTAATTGTCATGTCATTGCATTCTTTAAGTGATTCCGTGATTGCGTAGCTTCGCTACAATGCTTGTGTTTCCTGGCTCGTATTCCAGAAGCGGGACATGTGTTGGTTGATAGCCAATGCCCGAACTACTTGTTTCCGGCTAGGTGCACCCCTACGCCAAATGCTTATGAGTCGTGAAATAGAATGCGAGCTCCTGTGCGGGGCAACCCTGGCTCATTTACTGAGCTCGTGTGCAGGGACCCTCGCTCGTTCACATGTGGGTATTGGGGGTAAGAGTTAAGCGGCCAATCAACTGGGAGTCTGCCCGATCAGCAACTGCAGTGGTAAGGCGTAAACTCTGGGTTCTGGGGTAGTGTTAAGCGGCCAATCAGCGTGAATGCCAAACCGTTCAGATGTAAGGCGTAAACATCTACAAACAACTTGAAACGTGACTAGTGAAATGATTGAGATTGTTAGTAGCTTGGCTACTCTTGACTTGTCCCGATAATTGTTCTCTTGTACTTATTGTTTCACCATGTCTTGCTTGTGCACTCGTGTTATAACTGTCATGTCATGCATACTATAACTGCTAGGTTGTTAGTTTGCCTTACTTTCTGTTTCCTTGCCCAAGTCTTTTAGACTTGCTGACATGTGCCCCTTTACTCTTTTGGGTGACACATGTTAGATCCTGAGCCTGAGTACATTATGGAGAACGAGGTGTTTACTGACGCCGAGCCCGAGCTTGTGTTTGACGGGGAGTACGTGGACACTGGGGACCAGTCCTAGTGTCTTCGTTGTGCTTTCCCTTTTGTTTAGACTGCTGTTTTGTTGTCGGTGCGTAGCACCTATACTTGTTACGTTGTTGCTTTTGTTGGCCTTGTTCTGGGCCTTTAGACTCTTTCTTTAGCCTGGTGGATTTTCTGGATGTTGAACTTAATTTTCATGTTGGACAAATTATGAGATATGATATTTTATTTCTGTCTATCCTTGTGTTATTATTGTTGTTCTGTTGTGGTTACAGGGACCTGCTTATGTTTTATTGACGCTTATCGGGTTTGGGGCTTCACAGCTCCACTCTCGTGCGGACCTTTTCACGGCTCGCCTCCATTTTAGGGAAGCGGGTCGTGACAGGTTTTGTTGGTGGCCCATGCAGGTCCCCTTCTGTAACTGCGATTATTGGAATGACGATAATAATATTAGAATGTCCAATAAACTAAGTTCGACGTCCGAGTCATAAGCTATGAGTCTAATCTGCTTCGTTTTCTGTGTCATTAGATTTCAGGAAGGCGATTCACCCGTGGTGGAGGTAGTGATGCGCCCCCTCATGATGAGGAGCCTGAGCGGGAACCCACCAATGGAGAGATGATGCGGATGATTCTTCAGATAATGCAGGTGCAGCAGGGCGTGCTCCTGCAAGTCCAGAATGCTCCACTTGCTCGAGCTGCCCGGGCACTTCTGGATGCCCCTCGCTCCGAGCCGGGAGCGAAACAATTTCGGGAGCTGGGTCCCGCATATTTTGATGGGTCTGAGGGTCCTCTGGCTGCCGATGAGTGGATTCGAAACATTGAGGATAACTTGAAGATGGCCAAGATCACCCCGGCTGGATGGGTTGATTTGGCGAAGAGGCAACTCAAGGATAATGCTCGGAACTGGTGGGATGCGGAAGAGAAGATGTTGGTGGAGCCGATAGCTTGGACTACCTTTAAGTCCAGGTTTGATGAGGAGTTCTTTCCGAAGGCTGCTAGGAAGGAGATGCTGCAGCGCTTCATTGATCTGAAGCAAGGGAGCTTGACGGTGGACCTGTACCACCAAGAGTTCACTAGGCTGAGTCGGTTCGCACCGAAGATGGTGCAGGATGCTGATGAGAGGGCTCAGAGGTTCCTGCAGGGACTTGCTTTGGAGCTCCAGAGTTTCGTGTCTTCCTCTGATCTGGACTCTTATCAGAAGGTTCTGGTCACTGCGAGGAGGCAGGAGCTGAACCTGAGTCAGAGGAGAGGACATGTTTCTGGTGCTGGGAAGAGGCCTATGGAGCAGGCCAGGGCGGTGGTTAGGCCTGGTTTCAAGCCTAATCAGCCAGCTCAGTTCAAGAGGCCAGGAGGGGCTATTCAGAAGACTTGCCATTTCTGCGGCAAGCCTGGCCACATCAAGGATCAGTGTAGGAAGTTTCTGGGCCAGTGTTTGGTTTATGGTGATGCTTCCTATGTCGCGAAGGATTGTCGGCATGCGAATCAGCTGCGGAGGGCACCTGTTGCAGCACAGCCGTTGCAGCAGCGAGCGTCTGTTCCTGCTGGACGTGGAGCAGCTCTTGTTCTACAGAGGCATGCTTTTCAGCAGGCTATTCCGCCGAGGAGGCAGGCTTTTCTGATGACCGCTGTGGAGAGCAAGGCTGTGGATGAGGTTATCGCAGGTAATCCTAAATCTAGCTGTTACTTTCCTAGCTGGTTTTGATTGTTAGATTGTGTTGTTTTCTTGAACATGATTGTTTGCTAGACTCGGGTTTGATTGTTAATTGCTGGTTAGGTGTGGTTTTGGTGTGCACATTTCCTGCACGAGTCCTCTTTGACTCTGGTGCATCGATGTGCATTATTTCTCGGAGCTTCGTGGAGAAGCATTCCTTGTCGACGTTCCCTCTTCCCAAGAGTTGGAATATCGTTACAGGGAATGGCGTGGTCTCGGTGCATCATGGTTGCAATTCTTGCTTGTTAGTGGTCTGTGGACATGAGCTTTACACTGATTTCATTATCCACGACATCATCAACTATGATGCAGTTCTTGGGATGGACTGGCTTGCGAGCTTCTATGCTACGATCGACTGTCAGAGGAAGAAGGTGGTGTTCGAGATTCCCAGACATCCAGTATTCGAGTTCAGCCGAGGTAGCAGCTCGCTTGGTCCTGTCAGGTTTCGGGCCAGGCCGGTGGAGGTCGTGGCTATGCAGATGGAGTTGGAGAGGCCAGCGGTTGTGCGGGATTTTGATGACGTCTTCCCTGAGGAGATGTCTGGTTTGCCAGATCGAGCTCTCGAATTTTCTATTGATCTTGTTCCGGGAGCGCAGCCGATTTCGAAGGCGCCTTATCGTATGGCACTCGCTGAGTTGGAGGAATTGCGGAAGCAGCTGGATGAGCTTTTGCAGAAGGGTTATATCAACCCTAGTGTGTCTCCGTGGGGAGCACCGGTGCTGCTGGTAAAGAAGAAGGATGGTTCACGACGCATGTGCGTGGACTATCGGGGGTTGAATGCGGTGACCGTCAAGAATAAATACCCGTTGCCTCGCATCGATGATATCTTTGATCAGCTTGGAGGTTCGAGGGTGTTTTCTAAATTGGATTTGAGGAGTGGTTACCGTCAGTTGAGGGTGAAGAAGGGAGATGTTTTGAAGACAGCATTCAGGACGAAGTATGGACACTACGAGTTTGTGGTTATGCCTTTCGGTGTAACCAATGCACCCGCAGTTTTCATGAATCTGATGAACCTGATTTTCTACGACTTTTTGGATAAGTTTGTCGTTATCTTTATTGACGACATTCTGATCTATTCAAAGTCGGAGGAGGAGCATGCCTCGCACTTGAGGACGGTATTGGAGATTTTGAGGAAGCATCGGTTGTATGCTAAGTTTTCGAAGTGCGAGTTTTGGCTGGATAGAGTTGCTTTTCTGGGGTATGTGGTGACTGGAGATGGTATTTCAGTGGATCCCGAGAAGATTAGGGCCATCAGAGAGTGGCCTGTTCCGTCGTCTGCGTCTGAGATTCGGAGTTTCCTTGGACTTGCTGGTTACTATCGGCGCTTCATTAAGGAATTTTCTCGTATTGCTGAGCCGATGACCAGATTGACACGGAAGGATGTACCTTATGTTTGGTCGGGTGATTGTGAGCATGCCTTTGGTGTTCTGAAAGAGCGTTTGACGTCTGCCCCTGTTCTTGCTTTGCCTGATCGCAGTGGAGGATTCGAGATCTTTTGCGATGCTTCTGGCAAGGGTCTTGGTTGTGTTCTGCATCAGCATGGACAGGTTGTATCTTACGCTTCTCGTCAGCTCAAGGTTCATGAGAAGAATTACCCGACGCATGATTTGGAGTTGGCTGCCGTTGTGTTTGCTCTTAAGATTTGGAGGCACTTCCTGCTGAGTGAGAAAGTGAAGATCTTCACCGATCACAAAAGCTTGAAGTATATTTTTACTCAGAAGGAGCTCAACATGCGACAGCGTCGGTGGTTGGAGCTCATGGCGGATTATGAGATTGATTTGCAGTTTCACCCTGGCAAGGTGAATGTGGTTCCTGATGCGCTGAGTAGGCTTCCAGCGGTGATGATTTTGACCTCGTAGTGGAGATTGCAGCAGGATTTTTGCGAGTCTGGTGTGGAGATTGTCCTTCCTGGGAAGGCTTCTTCGTTGATCTGTATGCAGATACAGTCGACGATTGTGGATCGGATCAAGGCTGGCCAGGCTGAGGATCCGAAGCTGGTGAAGATTCGGGAGCAGGTGGAAGCCGGTCTGTGGACTGACTTTCTGATTCATGAGGATGGCTCGCTGAGGTTTGGAGCCAGGGTGTGTGTGCCAGCTGGAGATATTAGAGAGGAGTTGATGGTGGAGGCACACAGTTCGCCGTATTCTGTGCATCCTGGTGGGACCAAGATGTACCAGGATCTTCGTCTGAACTTTTGGTGGTATGGTATGAAGAGGAGTGTGGCTCGGAGTGTAGCCAAGTGCTTGGTTTGTCAGCAAGTAAAGGCGGAGCATCAGCGTACGGCCGGGTTGCTACAACCGCTTTCGATTCCGGAGTGGAAATGGCAACACATCACTATGGATTTTGTGACTGGACTACCTCGGAGTCCGATGCAGAATGACGTGATTTGGGTGATCGTAGATCGATTGACCAAATCCGCGCACTTTATTCCATTCCGAGTATGACAGTCCACTGAGGCGCTAGCGAGGAGATATATGGAGGTAAAATTCTTTTACTCTCCGTTTTTATTTCCTTTTTCTAGTTTGGATAGTGATGTAACGTGAATCGTGCAGGAGGTCGTACGACTTCATGGAGTCCCCGTGAGTATCATGTCGGACAGAGACACGAGGTTCACATCTCAGTTCTGGCAGAGTTTGCAGAAGAGTTTGGGTACGCGTCTGAGTTTCAGCACGGCGTACCATCCGCAGACGGATGGCCAGTCCGAGAGGACGATTCAGATTTTGGAAGACATGCTGAGGGCGTGCATGTTGGATTTCAAGGGTTTGTGGGAGGACCATCTACATCTGGTAGAGTTTTCCTACAACAACAGCTTCCAGGCGAGTATTGGCATGGCGCCTTTCGCCGCTCTTTATGGGAGAAAATGTCGATCGCCATTGAGTTGGGATGACGTTGGTGATCGGGAGCTGTTGGGACCTGAGATGATTGTGGAGACCGTGGATGTTATCAGGAACATTCGGGAGAGGTTGAGGATTGCTCAGGACCGTTTAAAGCATTGGACGGATGCTAAACATCGTCCTTTGGAGTTTCAGCCGGGCGATCATGTGTTTCTGAGGATTTCCCCGAATCGTGGAGTGATTCGTTTTGGGAAGCGAGGGAAGTTGAGCCCGCGATACATTGGACCGTTTGACATCCTGGAGAAAGTTGGCGAGGTAGCTTATCGCTTAGCCTTGCCGCCATCTTTGGAGGGAGTTCACAATGTTTTCCATGTGTCGCAGCTTCGTCGATACATTAGCGATCCATCTCATGCTGTGGATTTCTCAGAGATTACCGTTCGCCCCGATATGATGTATGACCAGCAGCCAGTGCAGATTCTGGACAGGCGTCAGAAGTCACTTCGGAACAAGGTTGTCAATCTTGTGAGGGTGATGTGGCGACACGGCTCGCCTGGAGAGTCTACTTGGGAGAATGAGGATGAGATGCGAGAGCGTTTCCCACTTTTGTTCCCGGACACGTGAGTGTTGGGAAATTCCGAGGTCGGAATTTTTCTTAAGTTGGGGAGGATGTAACGACTGGTTTTCATGTATCTGGATTTATTATATTATATTATATGTTTTGGTGAATTTTCTCCTTATGCGTGGTTTTCGTCTCCGTAGCTTTCATTTTCGATCGTTTCGTCGTATTTTCTAGCTTCTTCCTTAGAATCGTCGATTTTGGAGTAATTCATTCGTGACGGGCTTCATATCAGTCATATCTTATTGTTAGATCAAGCCTAGGAGTCTTAGGAATCGATCCCGGAGCTTCGCGCTCCATTTCGGAACTTTTGGTGCTCATTAGCCGGTGTAAGAAGGGGCACCGACCGACTAGATGACGATCCAGTCGGTCGGAAAACCTTCTTGAACCGACTAATTGGCTTTCTAAATTTCTCAGGAGTTACTGTTTGTCGTTAGTCGGTCTAAGAACGTTGGTTGACCGACTAGGTTGCAAACTAGTCGGTCAACAATGCTTCTTTGACCGACTAACTCATTAACTATTTTTGGTACTAGTTACTGTTCATTCTTAGTCGGTCTAAGAACGTTCATCGACCGACTAGATGTCAAACTAGTCGGTCAGTAGTTGTTCTTTGACCGACTAAATCTAAATCCTATTTTTGTACAGGAGTTACTGTTTGGACTTAGTCGGTCTGCGTTGGTCAACCGACCGACTAGTTACCAAACTAGTCGGTCAGTGGTTGTTCTCTGACCGACTAATCAGTGTCGAAACCCTAATTTCTGGGCAGCCGCCAGCCCTTCCTATTTAAACCCCTCCAAAACGTTTTCTTCTTCATCTTCTTCAACTCTAAATCTAATTTCTCCCCCATTGAGCCCACTACTACCTCAAACCCTTATTCCTTCATCCCAAGCCCAAAATCCATCATCCAAACCCTCACTTAACACATTCTACCTCTCATCTTCCTCAAACCTTCATCAAATCCCCCAAAATCACCCAAAACCCTATTTTTCCAGATTTTTCTCATATATTCCAGATCTGAACACTAGGTTCCCCGGAGCGTTTCTTCCGTTGCCGTGCTTGCTCGGCATCATTCTTTCGCTTCCTATACGGTAATAATCGATCTCTTAATGTTTTCATAACCCGTTGTGTTTTTGTGAAACCCTAATGAAATGAATGTTGTTTTGGTGATGGTTTCTCCATAACAGCGACTTCCCCGTAGATTAGCGTCCGTGGGACGAACCCTCGTTGATCGTCATCCTCGGTGATAGGTAAGTGAAACTTGCCACTTAGGGTTTTGGGCCATGTTTTAAGCCATTTGCTTGTTGTAGGCGTAAAAGAGACTAGGCGACGAAATGATACTCGCCTAGGCGCAAATTTAGGAACTAGCTTGACAATGAAGCTAGATCCGACATTTATCATGTTGCACAATTACCATGTCATGTTTAATTTCCATTAACGGTACGCAAATTAATTGTCATGTCATTGCATTCTTTAAGTGATTCCGTGATTGCGTAGCTTCGCTACAATGCTTGTGTTTCCTGGCTCGTGTTCCAGAAGCGGGCCATGTGTTGGTTGATAGCCAATGCCCGAACTACTTGTTTCCGGCTAGGTGCACCCCTACGCCAAATGCTTATGAGTCGTGAAATAGAATGCGAGCTCCTGTGCGGGGCAACCCTGGCTCATTTACTGAGCTCGTGTGCAGGGACCCTCGCTCGTTCACATGTGGGTATTGGGGGTAAGAGTTAAGCGGCCAATCAACTGGGAGTCTGCCCGATCAGCAACTGCAGTGGTAAGGCGTAAACTCTGGGTTCTGGGGTAGTGTTAAGCGGCCAATCAGCGTGAATGCCAAACCGTTCAGCTGTAAGGCGTAAACATCTACAAACAACTTGAAACGTGACTAGTGAAATGATTGAGATTGTTAGTAGCTTGGCTACTCTTGACTTGTCCCGATAATTGTTCTCTTGTACTTATTGTTTCACCATGTCTTGCTTGTGCACTCGTGTTATAACTGCCATGTCATGCATACTATAACTGCTAGGTTGTTAGTTTGCCTTACTTTCAGTTTCCTTGCCCAAGTCTTTTAGACTTGCTGACATGTGCCCCTTTACTCTTTTGGGTGACACATGTTAGATCCTGAGCCTGAGTACATTGTGGATGACGAGGTGTTTGCTGACGTCGAGCCCAAGCTTGTGTTTGACGGGGAGTACGTGGACACTGGGGACCAGTCCTAGTGTCTTCGTTGTGCTTTCCCTTTTGTTTAGACTGCTGTTTTGTTGTCGGTGCGTAGCACCTATACTTGTTACGTTGTTGCTTTTGTTGGCCTTGTTCTGGGCCTTTAGACTCTTTCTTTAGCCTGGTGGCTTTTCTGGATGTTGAACTTAATTTTCATGTTGGACAAATTATGAGATATGATATTTTATTTCTGTCTCTCCTTGTGATATTATTGTTGTTCCGTTGTGGTTACAGGGACCTGCTTATGTTTTATTGACGCTTATCGGGTTTGGGGCTTCACAGCTCCACTCTCGTGCGGACCTTTTCACGGCTCGCCTCCATTTTAGGGAAGCGGGTCGTGACACAGACCCCCGGGGTTGTCAATTCAGATTACCCTGATCATGTTTGTCACCTCCGAAAGGCTCTTTACGGGCTCAAACAAGCACCACGAGCTTGGTATCATGAATTACGGGGCTATCTTCTTTCCATTGGGTTCAAAAATTTAGTTGCTGATGCGTCATTATTTATTTATCGTCATGGACTAACGACCCTTTACTTGTTAGTTTATGTCAATGACATTATAGTGACAGGTAACACACCCTCTGATGTTAACAATCTGATCCGTCTCCTCTCCAACAAATTCTCTCTCAAGGACCTGGGTACTCTCAGTTACTTCCTAGGCGTGGAAGTGTTGCCCTCTCCGGATGGCGTCTTCCTTAGTCAACGAAAATACATCCTGGATCTTCTTCAAAAGGCTGGGATGTATAATACAAAGGCTGTCACTACACCCATGTCTGCCTCGGTTCCACTTCAGCGAGACGGTAGTGCCCTGCTTCCCTCTCCAACAGATTATCGAGCCCTTGTTGGCAGCCTACAATACTTAAGCCTCACAATGCCGGATGTTGCCTTTAGCATCAACAAGCTGTCACAGTTCATGCAGAGTCCCACGTATGCTCACTGGACTGCCCTGGAACGTGTCCTCCGCTTCTTGGTAGGGTCCCTTGACCACAGCATCACAATTTTCGCTTCTTCTCCTTTGGCGTTCCACGTATTCTCGGATGCGGACTGGGCCGGCGATAAAGACGACTTCGTCTCCACCACCGGTTACCTCCTCTTCTTGGTAAAACACCGGTTTCTTGGAGCTCGCGGAAGCAACGATCGGTTACCCGGTCCTCCACCGAGGCAGAATACAATGCCTTTACCGATACCGCCGCCGAACTCATGTTGGTGCTCTCCCTGTTCGATGAACTTGGCTACAAGCAGGAGACGTCACCGGTGGTTTACTGTGACAACTTTGGTGCTACAAGCCTCAGTTTCAATCCTGTATTTCACTCAAGCATGAAGCACATTGCTCTCGCCTACCACTTCGTTTGGGAACAGGTTCAAAACGGCACCTTATAGGTTGCCTACGTATCCACTGATGATCAATTGGCAGATGTTCTAACCAAGCCACTACATCGACTGCGGTTTGACACATTGGTCTCCAAGCTGAACCTTTCCCAAAAGTCGTTCAACTTGCGGGGGAATGATAACAATATTATTAGTGTGTGAGAGAATATCTCCTGAATGGTTGAGAGAATATCTTGATAACAATATTATTAGTGGTTGAGAGAATATCTCCTGAATGGTTGAGAGAATATCTTCTGAGAATATCTCCTGAGAATGGTTGAGAGAATATCCCCTGAGAATGGTTGAATCATCTTGTATAAATATTCACTCACATCGATTAATAAAAGTATGCAATTGTTTATTACCTATTAACTACAACCGGTGCTATAAGACTCATGGCTATGCAAATCCTAGACGTTATGTGAAAGGTTTGAGTAAGTGGTGGATTTGATGATCCTGAGTTTGCTCAGGGCTTGATGGCACCACCTTTTGTCTCTTATAAAATCCAAGGGTTTATTTAGACTGGTTTGCATACTTGTGAACATGAACACAAGTCCTACTGTCGAGACATTCTAATTCATAGGGTCCCAAATGTTGTTAACAGATGTGATATATCACAAGCAAACATATGTGCATGCAGAATAAAGGCAAGTAAGAATACTTTGTATTGAAAACATCAGGGGATATTTTCCGATGAATCAAAAAAAAACACACACACAAGGGGAAAAACTATACAGCACCACAACCGAATACTCCCAATTTGAAGAAAACAGGACGAATCACCACCAATTTCAATTCTACACTCGGCTGCGAAGGCTAAGCTATGACTATTCTTATCACAAATATAAAAATAGATAGGATGCTGTTAATTGATTGGAAGATGCTCTCTAGAGAATAAAACTCTCAATAGAATAGTCATGTCTTTGACACACTTGAAGGTGACCTCTCCGACGCCTTATCTCAAGTGAATAAGATTTGACTCACACATTCGCCCAAACTCCTTGTTATAGGCCATAGAGGATAATCAAGAGCCGTGAACATCAAGGGAGCATTCAAAGAAATCTAAACCATTCAAAGAATGCATCCTAGGGTGGTTCGATGAATTGAAACAGCCAAAATTCAATGCCCTTTCATGAAACTTCATCATAAACGAGGATGAACCCAACACAAAGATGCACAGAAACGAAAACCTGGGTGAAGGCCATTAGATGATAGAAAACCAACAGCCATTGCATTGGGCAAAATGGCAACGAGTACCTGTATTTGAGCACAAAATCAGTCAAAAAGGTATTAGTCTTACACCTGTCACATTGCCTACAACCTGCAAACTGTCTATACATAATCATCGGCCTCCGGAGAAAATTGTATCGGACGCGGAAAGAGCATACATCGACGTGCCACCAGTCGAACAATCACCCAACACTGTGATTTTCCGAGCAACGGAATCAAACAGGTGCATGTCATCTTCGGACATCGGCGGCAGCGGCGCCTCCCGTTCCAAGAACTGCACCACCTGCCTCATGCTAGGCCTAGCCGTTGGCACCGGATGCGAACAGAGCAGCCCCAGCCTCAGAACCAACTCGACCTCCTCCACCGCAAACTCATCCCCCAACCTCCGGTCCCTCGCGTCGACAATCGCCCCTTTCTTCAGGAAATCCAGCACCCAATCCACAAGGACCAGATCCAGGCCCGACGTCCTAAGCTCGACCGGCCTCCTCCCGCTCGCAACCTCCAGCAAGAACGCACCAAAAGCGAACACGTCGGAGCCGGTGGTCGCCTTTCCGGTTCTTGAAAGCTCGGGGGCAAGGTAGCCCAATGTACCGACCACGTGGGTGGTCTGAGGAATCGTCCCGTGATTCTGAAGCCTCGCCAGCCCGAAATCCCCCAATTTTCCGTTGAATTCTCCGTCGAGCAGCACGTTGCTGGCCTTGATGTCGCGGTGAAGGATCACTTGCTCCCATTCCTCGTGCAGGTACAGAAGCCCCGCGGCGATGCCTTTGATTATCGAGAACCTCTGCCTCCATCTGAGGGTCACCTCCGGCCGATCGAAGAGGTACTTGTCGAGGCTGCCGTTGGGCATGAAGTCGTAGACCAGCAGCAGCTCTCCTTTCCGCCTGCTGTAGCCTAGGAGCTGCACCAAGTTCCTGTGCCGAACGCGGCCGATGCTCGCAATCTCCGCCGCGAACTCCTTCATCCCCTGCCTCGACCCATGAGACACCCTCTTCACTGCCACCTCGACGCTAGACTTCGGCAAGACCCCTTTAAAGACGCCGCCGAATCCCCCGGCTCCGAGGAGGTTCTCCTCCCTGAAGCCTTTGGTGGCTCTGTTTAGATCCCTGTAGGAGCACCTGTGAGGCCCGAACTCAACCTCCCACTCTTCGTGCTTCTCCGACGACTTCCTCCTCCTGCGGAACACGAGCATTACGTTCACGACGACTAGCACCACCAGCACCGCAGTCGCGACGGGAAGCGCGACGGTCAATATGCGCTGAGCTTTCCTATCATGATGGACTGAATTAATCGATAAGGACGGCAGCTTCGACGCATCAAGCTCCTGGGCTTTTCCGTTCAGGCTAAAGCTCCATCCGAGAACGTAGTGCCTCCCAGTCGCCGCGCCGGTGGAGGCGGAGAAACCCACATACATGTTGTCGCCCAACACCGAAGAGAGATTAACGGTGGAGGACAAGAGGGGTATCCGCGGCTTGGCAACATCGATGGGAGACAGCGTCACGTTGAGCCGCATCGCGCCCCCATCATACTCTACCCACAGCCTCATCGGCCTGCCACTGATTAGGCTTAGGTTCGTGAACCCGCCGTCGGATTCCGAGGCATAAGACGCCGGAGCGGAGCAGTTGGACCGCAGACTGTTGACATCGATGCCCACATGGTTGTCGTTGATGTCGTTGTAGTCGAAAGTTTGCACCGTGTCAAGCTCGACCGCAAGCATGTGGTTGGAGGGGCTGCCGTTGCTCGTCAAATTGAACAGGCCCAGGTACTGACTGGGGCGGGCTCCGACGATCTCCTTGGAAGGAGAGATCACGAAGGCCATGCCGTGCGCGGTAAGATCCGGGTACTGGGGAACGATGGCGAACACAAATGAAGTCGAGAAGGATACGGGATCGCCACTGGAGGAGTTGACAAAGTCGAAGGGAACAGGGAAAAAGGCATGCCCAATCGCTTCCTTCGTCAAGTTGGTGAGCCTCAGGGTGCCGCGAGGTTCGATCACCGAGCCGCCGTCGAGGCTAAGGCTGGCGCCGTGGAACCCATGGTACACAAAGCTTCCCTCATCAGCGCCTGAAGCGGTTGCCGCCACTAGATGTACAACAAGAACAGAGATCAGGACTACGGTGAGCATAGCTTCAGACTGCATACAAGGCCCAAAATCAGAGACTTATAACTAGGGGAGGGGAAACATAGAAAGTAGAATGATGACAGGGGAGATTGCATGCCGTGCCCGGAGAGCCACAGGATTCACTGTGCGGGGGGAGTGGGATCAATCGCCGGCCATACGGAATGTGAACACGCGGGCAAAAGACAGGGAGATGGGGATCCAATAATGCAACGCCAAAGTATGCCAATTTTGTTCTGGCCTCAATGTCAAGAATTGTCGATCGAGACGTGGGTGATGGGCTCGCATGTTCGGTGGTCTGCATGGGGCCAAATGGTGCAGTAGATGCCGAGAGGACAGGCTGGTTGGTCCCCATCGCCGTGCTTGATGTATCTGATTCGGATTGAACCTGTCAGAAAATGAGCACCCAAGATTCGACGGATACCGAAGATCCGAAGAATTTTTCAAGTTTTGGATGGTAAAACTTGAAAAAAAAAACAATAAACGTGAGATTTGGGTTCGGCTTTTATGTCAAGTCTATGCGATAGACGTATCGACTAGTTTTTTGAGTACGATAAAATGACGTCATGTCCGGTTCTTCGGTATTAAGAACGTACATATCCGGTTAAATCATCAGACCTGCGGCATATGCCAATTCTTGTTCTCGTTAAAAACTCAAACGAAACGAAAGACAAAGAAAAATGCATTTTCATTTTGCTCATTCAAGAAGGATACCCAGAGCTGAAGTAGGGTGCTGCCCTACGCTCTCCTTCTTTAAACATCTGCCCTTAAGAATTATAAAAGTACTAAAAATAACGTCTGCACACAGTGCACGGTGTGCACAGAGCCAACAAATCTCCCACGAATAGAATGTAATGCACGTGTACAAATGAAAAGGAGTGCAAAATGTAAGGGTGTATGTGTCGGTATCGTCAGTGAAAAAAAGATAAATGCAAAAACTTTGAGGGTTATAGTGGAAAAGTCACAAGTGACAAAGATGTAACTAAGCTTGGGGGTGATTTTTTGGGATGAGGAGTGAATGTCAAAAAAAGTAAATAAGGGAGGGGAGAGAGAGGTTTTTGTCATAGGTGGCATCTCATGTCATGATGTGACATTGCCACATGAGACAAAGGTACCATA